>JAWNMG010001024.1:0-24296 GCA_035044245.1 Drosophila nr. fundita | reverse complement strand
ACACACACACTCACAGACACACACCGACACCCACATTATCTCTTTCTCAGTTGTTGGCGTTGTCTCTGTCTTGAGCAGCAGCAGCTTCGCTCAAAGACGCCCGCCCACCACAAGTGAATGTCATCGAGAAGTCGCACAAGTCTTCTTTGCCAATGAGCAAACGTTGCCCTTGTTGTCTCCAAAGTATGTTTTGAGTGTGCGGCATTTTACATACAGTTGGCAACAAACGCTGCTGCTGCTGCTGCTGCTGCTGCCACTGATACTGTAGCAAATGGCGTCTGCTGCCACCTACTCATACACAAACTCATCCAGATCCAAGTCATTTATAAGAAAACATTTTTCCTTGCAGTGGGTCTTGATGGAAACATCTTCGACCAAGATACAAAATGAGTATATGGATCTAAGCTCTAGCGCTTCTAAGATGAGAACTAGCCGAGTCAATAGCTTAAGATAACATTAAAATAATCAATATGTTTTACTGACATCTACGCATATCTACGACTTACTCGATGGATGTATGATTTGGATTTGCAAAACTAATGTAATGCAGATGGCCATATTCATGGCGCAGGTGAAGTGTGTGTGTGTGTGTGTGTGTGTGTGTGTGTGTGTGTGTGTGTTTACGTAAGGTAATCAAAATAGCTTTTGAATTGAATTAATATGAATACTCGGTTAAGTGGAAACTCTAACAAAATCAAATTACCGAAGTATGAAGTGAGTTAGCATTTGCAGGTTGCTTGACTCACCAGATGCACAATACAAAGCTGACCGTATAATAACCTTAGGACTGTAATTCCCACTGCAAGCCGATGTGGTCGTTGCCGTTGAAGGCGTGCCAAAACTTTTCTCGTAATTTTAGGGCAACGGGTGCATCGCCAGAATGGCTTTAAAAATCTCTGAACATAATCGATACGGGATCCGTTCAGATAATACGCGACAATCTGAGCCAAGCGGATATTATCCATAAGCCAATTTTTAAGCATTCTGCGTTGCACAGTTTGGTTCCATAAGGGCCTTGGCACTGGAGGATTGACAATTGTCGGTGGCTTCAAAGTGTGTCCCAAATGCTGGAAGGAGCGCATGGCATTTGCCGCGCTACGATGCTGGAGGTTAACGGCAAACTTTTTGAGATGCTGTGGAGTCCTTGCCAGATGAGCAGCATCACAGTGACGCCCTCTTCAGGTCAATTCAGGTCAATGCCGAGGTGCGATTGTTAACAAGTCACGGAACCAATAGCCAAAATGGCTAATTGCCCCTAGAAGACAAAACACAATACTGGCACAGAGAACAGTAGATATTCGGTGGGGTTTTGGAGTCCGGGCCCGCTATCAACTAAATGAGTGACCAAAAGAACGCTTGCAGGCGAGCACTTCAAATGAAATCGAGCGTTGTATGAGAGAGCAAGAAAATGTAAATACAGCTGAAGAGCTGAAGAGCTGAGCAAAAAAAAAAACAAGAAAAACAACAAGACGAAAGGCGGTGGCAGCAAACAAGAGCCCAAAAGGGGGGGGAGGGGGAAAATCAAGTGAAAAGAACAGAAGAACAAAGATAAAAGAAACGAATATGTATGGAAGAAAAGAAAAAGTACAGAAAACAACATTTATAAATAAAAACATGCTCATTAATGTAAAAGTCAGACGCAATACGAAAGCTCAAGCCGAAAGAGATGCAGCATCGATGCTGACCGAGTGAGTGCGAGCGAGAGCGAGCGAGCGATGTAGCACTGGGGTGCTGGGTTAAGGGTGCTGCGACTATTGCCAGCACTCGCACAATTCGCAGACAATGCGAAATGGCTCCTTGGATTGCTCGCAGTTGGAATTGAAATTGGAATTCACTTTTGTCCTCTGCCACAACAGTCCAGAGATGTCTCCTTCCCAACGCCCTCAACCACCAATTCGCTCAGCAGCTTCTTGGCTCCATTATGATAATACATTACGTGATGCCAACTGATGCTGTCAGAAAAATTCGCCTTTTGCATAGAAGCCAAAGCGACGATGACTCAGCGCATAAATAGTATCACTAAGCCGACAATGCACAGAGGCGTGAATGTGAATGTGTGTGCGAAAAAAAGCTATATTACAACCGGATCGCGCAGACCCTTGAATGTGTGCGAAGATAGCCGCAACACTCTCTATCCTTGTCTTTTTGTGGGCGAGCTGGCACTGGATTTTCAATTTCTTAGTTTTTGTGCCTGACCTTTAACCTTTCGTAAAGTGGGTTGGCTTAGCTGTTGACCAATTTTGTAGCCACAGCCCGCAAAATATTTGGTACAAATCTTTGTTTCTCGACGGGCACACAATACGAGTACGCATACATACAAAGATAGATATCAACGGGATCAGACAGCTGTCCGAACAAACAATTTCGCATGTCGAGACAATGAGAGACGCCTTGAAACCGATTTGCAGTAGGTTTGAAATAGATTGGATTAGATTTCCCTCCCATGAGTTTAACTTTCGATCAGTTTTGTGACTGCAATGTGACCCTATTAGCTATGTTGAGGTGTCCATCCATTTATGAAATGCAGTGCAACAATCTGACAACTCTGATTTTGCTTATCTTAAGGTTTTGCATTGTTCATCATCGTAAGTCCGACAAACTTTTTATTAAAGCATATCTTAATCTAAAATTGTTAAGCTCAAATTACCATAACAAGTGGAAAATATTCCACCAACTAATTATGAAATTGCGAATCAATTCTTGACTTATGCAGACCATTTCAATTCCAAGTTCTGGAATAGCCATCGGTTTTAGAAATCGCAATCGTCGCAAGCTTAATCTCGAGACGGCTTCGATATTCTCGTCGGAGACGGTGGCAGCGATAGAGCCGGCCCAAATTGAGCTCGATTCGGTCAGGCCGGTGTCACGTGCGTTTCGCAAGCGAAAACAGATGTCCAATGCCAGCGGTGGCAATGGGCTGCAAGCGGCCATGGCCAGACTTTGCAACACAGGTCACACGTGCTTTCTGAATTCGGTGGTTTATTCGTTACGTTGTGACCCGCACTTCTTGCACAATCAAGCATTATCTCATCCTCGACAGCACAACGCCAAATACGCATCGCTGGTCCGCGATGTGAGCGGAGCGCCTCGACTTGAGCATGCACTCAGTTGGAGTAGCAAAGATTAGGTCAGCGTTGCAAATGCCAGGAACAATACCAGCAACAAAGACAACAACACCAGCGAAAGCTGCAGCAACAAAAAGTCATCTCATCAAGTGGTCATCGAGATGTTGCATGAGTTGCATGGCAACGAAATGGCAGATTCCAGTGAGCCGTGTCATGAGGACTCGCTGCTCCATGCCGTGCAGGATGTGAGTGCCGCGTTCGAGGGCAATCAGCAGCAGAATGCGCACGATTTTCTCATATGTCTCCTTAATTGTATACGCGAATCGAATAAGTCGCTTTTCAAGACCATTGCCCACTTCTGTCCAATAAACTATAAGTTTGATTGTAATGAAAAGAAAGTACTTTTAAAATGAATTGAAAATGTATTTCTGCAATACAGTATTGCTTCATTTTGTTGACCTCTCTAGTCAAGAGAAGAGCAAGAACGTAATAAGAGAATGAAGAAATTAATTTGAAATTACTTCTAACTTATAACTGAAAATTGCGTACCTAATAGAAATGCCAATTGACATGTTTTTAACTCTTGCGTATCTTGTTGGTCGTCCAGTTGGATCGCTTCTCGAGTGGCATGGCCCAGATCAGCACGTAAGTGCCGACAACATTTACGCTGCCCTGCTTCTGTGAGCTAAGCAATGCCAACAAGGTGCACGTGGGCGCAACTGACAGTGGGTCAATTCAAAGCATGCTCATGCATTCTGGATTTGGCCAGTGGTTATGTCAATTCTCCCAAAGATTATTGCAATAAAACAGCATCATTGGCAAGCGGGCAGCCACAGCAGGCGGCATCATCGAGCAACCTGAGCATGAATGCCACATGCCATGGCGTCAATTGTTGTGCGATTCGGCTGCAGCCAACAGGCGAGCGTCACGGGCAGCAACTGTGCCAGCAGCAGTGATTTCTTTGAGGAATCTCTGCGAATGGCAGCAGTACCAATCTCAGCTCGGCCAGCAATAGAGACAGCGCGATTTCGAGGAGCTGCTCTCTTCCACACGCAAATTGACCATAACACCTTATGTATTACTCTAAGCTCGTTTCAATTTGCAACCGATTTGCAGCGCAGGTGACACCACCAAATCCCATTGCATTGTGAACGCTATCGCCACCGCCACCGCCACCACCGAAAGCGTCACATCAACAGCAGCAGCAGCAGCAGCGGCAATTGCTCGAATTATAATCTTTGTTATGAAATGCAAAAACAACAACAAAGTTGGAAATTAAAGATCCGACAAATATATGTAGATTATATATACATATATATATATATATATATATATATATTATATTATATGTGCTGTGCATAATTAAAATTGCGTTCGATTCTCGACACACGAGAGTCATGCAAAATTTTCGACGCGTTTCCCTTGGGTCAACCCGAAGCGAGATAGGGCTCATGAGCACATATCATGTACATATCTATATAAATATCTGTATATGGTGCTTATATTGCTGAGATCAGTTTCTTTTCAAAGTAGCTGCAAATGGGACTTAAAGCAAGTCTCAATTATTTAATATGATTTAATTTTTTTTTGCTACTGGATGCATGCTGCAAACTTTGTTTACAATGCTCTTACTGAGGATATTATAATTTTGTCGTGACATGTGTAACGCATTCAAAGACGTCTCCGAGCCCATAAAGTATATATATTCCTAATATCGACTATATCAAATTGCTGCCATAGGAACAATCATCCAATGGAAAGTATTAATTGTGGGGCCGAGATAGGCGTAGACATACATGCCACCCTTTCTGATATATTGTAAGCATAATACACAGATGTGCCGCATTCAGTTAATAACCACTCGTAACACACAACAAGTACATACATATGTATATACATTTAAAAAAAAGAGAACCGATCTCCAAAGCTCCCACAAAAATTTGCATAGCAATTAAAGCAACGTCAAAAACTTGTCAAGTGTTTTCTTCTTCTTTTTTTCGTGGCCAGAAGCTGGGCTGGGAGTCGAGGTTTGCACCACAAAACAAACAAGTAGCGTGAAAATGCACCAAATTGTTAGACACAAATTGTTGTATACATTATATGGATCTGTTGGCAAGAGGGGGTAGCCAGTGAGGGGGATGGCTGCACAAGTTTTGTAGCCGAAATCATTTGAGCAATGTCAAGAAATGGAAAAGAATTCTGGCTTGGTTTTTACTTTATAATGGGCGTGGCGGTGTTTTTGGTAAGGGTGGTCGTAATAGTGGGAGGAATGGGAGAAAAGCGCACCCGACATTGTCAGACTGCTGACTTGGTCTTCTTTTCTCTCTCTCTCTCTCTCTCTCTCTCTCTCTCTCTCTGTCGTCGTTTTCTCTGTCTACCTCTTCGCCGGTTCTGGCGATTTTATGTGGATGGATGCTGCATTGATTTGACAGCTTTCATGAGGTCAATGAAGTGCTCCGAATGAAACATCCCATTTCGTCCCCGCGCCACACAAGCACTTGAGCAAAATCAATATGACCAGCCTACGCTCCCCCCACCGCCGCAGCCCACGCAGTGCTCTCTAAATTTCTTGCTTCCTGTGCACGACGCGCGCTGTTATAAATTAAATTCGTAATTGATTCCTGAATCCGCAATCCTGCAAATGGGATTACAACACGTTGAAAATCAGCAGCAAGCCCACAGTTCACCAAAACCCACCCCCACAACCCCTACCCGTCCAGGCAACAGCAACAACAACAATCACCACCACCACCGCCACCAACAGCAACAACAACAGCAACAACGACAGCTACAACAACAACAACAACAACAACGACAGCTACAACAATCGAGTGTTTTCTATAGATACAAAATTGCGTGCGCTGTAAATGAAACTGAACTGAATTGAAGTTCTCCGAGACGTGCCCCAGTCGACAAAGGGATGCCTTTGGCACACGGGGCGTCAGCTGGCGCGTTAGTCAGTCGATAGATAGAATGATATAACAACAACAACAACAACAACAACAACAGCAAATGCTGTTGCCTGTCTTCCTATACTCGCTGTCGTGTTTATATATTTTATTTTACTAAAGTGTGCGACGACGTCGTCCACAATTTTCAACCCCGATAAGTGAAGCTCTCCTCTCTCTCTCTGCGTAAAAAGCATCCATCCAAAAGCAATTCCATTCTTCCGCCGGTAATAACAATAACAACAACAAGAGTAACAACAATAGCATAACACAAAACTCTGCATTTTATAGTAAGAATCCACAACTCCCCAATTCCAACTCTCGACATTGACTCTGACCTCGTTCTACCCACCCAAAACCCCATTGTCCATCCGATTCGGCGACGCTGCGTTTGCTATTCGCTTAATAGCTTACAATAATTTCAATGCCAACGCAATGCGAACTGACTTCCCCGCCCTCAGGCTAAGGTCGGCTTCACGCTCTGCTCTATTCCTTTATTGCTGGCACTCCTCGCTCTACGGACCATTTCAATGCTAGAAGCCGATTAAGCTTTAATAAGTCATGGCATTTTTAATGCACTGGCCATTGATACCCGACGGGCATATTGCAGCGGCCGAGCAGGTCTAGTGGGAAAGACATTAACAGCAAAGCTTTGTTGCCCAAAGTGGGACGTAAAATATAAATTCAGGATTGGCCGAGGATGCACAACGGTAGCAGCAGCAGTACCTAAGGGAGCACACAGTGACAGAGTGGATAAATGAAAGTAATTGTTCGCGAAGGGCAAGCGCAATAAAAGCCCTTTTGCTCTTGAGTGTGGCGCCCAATGTTGAGTGGAAAGGATCTCAGTTCGATCGATTCGATGCAGTTGCAGTACTGCAACAGCAGCAACAACACATACAACGCTATCTGCAAGTGACCCGTTGCATTGTACTCCCCTCCAAGTAAAGCCAATCAAGTTCTGGCCACCTCTAGACAGGGTTCTACATTTGGAACATAGAAAACCGGCCTCGGTACTACGGAACAGGCTTTGCCTTTGACTTGCGGGCATATTGTGTTTTCCACAGCTGTCAAATTTGATTTGACAAATGTAAATGATACACCCAAGACAGTCTCCAACAACGGACATACAGACATCAGACAGCAGACAGCAGACATCTAGACACATATTGTGCAAACACTGGCAATCAGTTAACTCTCAGTGCTATCAGCTAACACACCTATTTACCATCTAGTAACTACAAGGTGCAAATGACAGTTGGCACAATGCATGCGGCAAATGCAGTCCCGGCAATTTGCATATTCGTATTTATACCCTGAGCAAGTGGGTAAAATGGGTATAGTGAAGTTGAGCAAAAGTATTTAACAGACAGAAGAAGCATCTCCGAACCCATATAGTATATATATATATTCTTGATCAGGGCCAACAGTCGAGTCGATCTATCTTTGTCCCTCCGTCCGGATATCAGGGAATATATGAACCTCAAATTTGGAATATGAGTTCTCGTGTATCACACGCAGATCAAGCTAATTTCATTTTATCGACTTTTGATAGTAAAAAAACATCACCTTCAAAACAGAATCACCGAATTGAAACACATATTATTATCATCATAAATCAACTGTAAGCATTTTACCAAGATCGTATTGTTATGACCCAAAAAATATTCTCATATTGATCTTATCAATACCAGAGGGCAAAAGCAAAATAATAATTGTTGTCTGTAGAGCTCTAATGTTAGGAATTGGCTTACTCGATTAAGTTAATATAACACCTGGGTTCAGGGTATCTGCTAGTCGAGCACTGGCGTCTAAACTATTTTGTAAAGTTTTAAAAAGCTGCGTGTTGAACGACGAGCGACAAGCGCTAAGCGTTAAGCTGAAATTGTCAAGCATGAATGCAACTGGCTTAGAATTACGAGTGTTAGTTCATTAATAATGACCCAAAACAAACGAATTATCGTATCATCAAATATTTACAACCTACGAGGCGATAAGCGACAGCTTTCAAGATTGGAGCTGCAACAAATCGAATAGAGTAATTAAGGGACTTCTAATTACAACACAGCATATATGGCATCACGATAAGCGAAAGGACAAGGACAGCAGTGATAACTGTACAACTAAAAGTGTAACACAATGTTAAAGGTTAACTCACCTTCAAATTCAAGTTTAAGCAAAACTATTTCCGTTCAAAAGTGGCGCATGGTCAATTTGATGTATTAAATATTAATAGTGAGAGCCTCTCTATTGACCACAGGTGGGCCAATGGGCCAATTATAAGAAATATGAATGCTAATTGCGAGCTTAGCATGTAAATAGTGCAGCTGGTGGCGCCAAAACCAAAACAAACAGTGCCAAACTTGGGCATGTGCTCGGACGTCATTAAAATGCAGTAAGATGAAGCTGCCCACCAAGTTCGAGCTTATGCCTCTAAAGCGTTTTCTCCATAAAAACGACAATAGTACGTTTAATATTTATTGGATAAGTGTAGCCCTGATTTAACATTTTGCATTCACCAAATTTAAAGTTGACCAATTATGGCTTACAGCAAAAATGACAAATTGATAACACTCAACATAAAACGGTGTCCATCTTACACCATGGCCACAAGAAATTACCTTCAAAATACATTTTAGAACATCGAAACGAGTTTTGAATTCTCCAATCTGAGCTAAGTTTGCCATAAATATTTGAATTAGATAAAAAACAAAATTGGCATACTTTTCATTTGAAAGATATAATAGAACCAGATAGGTTAAAGTAAAAAATAAAGAATAACCTCAAGCCAGATGTGAATTCCAATCTCAAACGCAAGTGGAGAAATTCTGAAGGAATCTCAATTAAAACTCAATGATAGAGAACAAAAATTCGCTTGATCATTATAAGTTATTTGTGCCATAATCCGTGGCATTGTTAACGCAGCCGCTGCCAAAACGAAGGCTGAACAGCAACAAAATCCAATGATTGTCAAACCTTTCGATTGTTGTTACATTTGTATGCGCATAGTTTCTGTTGTCGTTGTTTAAACACTGTTTGAGCACTGGAAAAATACTTGAGCAACATTAAGTATATGATGTGTTATATGACAGAGCAATACTCGTGATTGTGTTTAAATATTGTGCTACAAATTTCTCGCACGATTCCCTCGAGTCGATAAAAAAAACAAAACAAAAAGTTTACAAATTGAAATCACAAGTGAACGCGACGAGAATAGCGAAGACGACGATAACGATGACGGCGACGATGCTGTTTGAATTTGAGGCGCGACGGTAAACGCAGTAACGCTAGACGCAGGAAAACGCAGAACGCTAAAGCGCTGGAGCGCAGAACGTGTAACGTACAGGCCGAAACGTGTCCAAGCCAAAGCACCAGGCAGGCAACACAACCGGGCCGGGTTAAGACAATCGCAGCAGACAAGTCCAAGTCCAAGTCAAAGTTGTCAGCGACAGCAGCGCAGACGTCAGCAGCGAAAGCTGTGCGGCAAAAATCAACAGAGCTAGCAGCAGCAGCAGCAGCAGCGACAGCGACATCAGCAGAGCGAGAGAGCCAACGCCGGCAACAATGTTTCGGGCAGTGATGTTGACGTTGACGCCGACGTCAGCAAAAAATTGTTCACCTCGGCGTCGGCGACTTTAAGTAAAAGCTTAGCCAAGCTTAGCTTAGTTTTTCGCTGCCACTGTCGCCAGCGGCGGCTGCAATGCGCGACAAGCATTTTGACACCGTTTTGTGTGTTGTTGCTTCTCTGCTATTGTTGTTGTTGTTGTTACCCACCCACACCCCCCTCTATTTGACATAAGCATGCCACAAACAAAATGGTCGCCAAAGTGCCTAATATATACAGAGGGCAAGAGCAAGGGAGCAGCGAGAGCATAGCGAGAGCAAGCATAACTGATCCTGCCAAAAAAAAAATTCGTGGCACAAAATTGCCGACGGCAGCGCGATATCAACAGCTGCATTAAACCAAAAATAACAAAAACAAAAATGAACTGCTTTACTAGATGCTGCCGTCGTGCGTCGCCTGCCGTCGGACGGCATCAAATGACGATGGCCCATTCGGGGCCAGCGTTGTGGCGTCGCTGCGCTGCGTGCACGCAACAAACTCACCACAGCAGCGGGCGACGCTGGCAGCGCAAGCTATTTGCTCAGTTAATTAGGCAATGGCGTCGCCAGCAGCGGCGCTGTCTGAGCAATGCTGAGAGTGAGTGAGTGGAATTCACTCCAAACCGGTTACAGGCAGGCGTGCGTGCATGTGTGTGTATGTGTGCGTGTGTGCGAGTGAGTGTGTGTGTGTTATAGGCCGTCTGGAGCCAGGCAAGGATAACATGCAGCCTCGCAATATGTTTTTCTTTTATTTTATTTTTTTTTTTATTTTTATTTCTCCCGTGTTGTGTCCTTTACGGTAGCCAAAAACCCAAAAGAGCAACGCCAACAAAAATTGTCGAAGTCGTCAGCTTCTGTGTCTATCTGAGTATATATGTATATCTACATAGGTATATTTACATATATATTTATATACATACATATAAATTAATTTATACATATATTTTAATATGTTTGTGCCGCTGCTGCGTAGGGGCCATTTTGGTCTTGGGTCTCGCAGGAGCACTTGACTGCTGTGTCCATAAGGTTTGCTTTATGTCGGCCACTGTAACTGGAGCAGCAATCAGAACATAACAGAGCTAAACAGAGCAGGGCTGGACTTAGCAACACACACACACATAAACCAGAAGAGGAGAGCTTAGGATTTGTTTGGGTCATAATGAAATAATGACAATTATTGTCGTATAAATATTATATATGCTCGCTATATGCGATCGACTCAGTTCTGTGCTTGATTCTTCAATTTTAGTGTTCATAAGGTGCAGCATATAATAGAATCGACATACTATATTATAAATAATCGTAATTTGTAAATTAATTTATTAAATAGTACAAAAATAATATATTTTACCATTTTCGCTTTGCAAAATTTAAAGGTGGAAAGGTGGTAAATGGAGTCATATGTATAAAACAAGAGTTTTTTTAAACTTATAATTGATTACTGATATTTAAATTAATTTACAAGCTTCAATATATATATATATATATATATATATATATATATTTCAATACGCACATTTACAGAATGCTTAAGCTTATGAAACAGAAAGATAAAATAAAAGAGATGAATCTCATTTCTTTCAAGCTTGTGTAAGTGTACGTATTGAAAAAACCGAGATTAACTGTTTTTATGAAGATTTTTTGTTTTCTACGGCAGCTATATATACATATATATGCTTGTAAATATATTTAAATATCAGCCATCAATTATAAGTTAAAAAAACTCGTGTGTTATGCACATGACTCCGTTCCCAATTTTTTACATTTTGCAAGGCGAAAATGATAAAATATAATATTTATGTACTATTTAATAAATTAATTTACAAATTACGATTATTCATCAAAAATAGCATATGTCGCTTAGAAGGTCAAGCGGCTGCTCAAGGATACTTAATTTACAATATATATGTAAATGTATATGTATGTATGTATATGTCTGTTTGTGTGTGTGTCAAAGTAAGAATTTAACATGCAAACCTCATTTGACGATGCCTCAAACCAATTATGGCTATTTGGTAAGAGCGTCGGAACAAACAAAAAAAAATCGAAAAGCGCAAAAAACATAAGTAAATAAATGAAAATAAAAGAAATGGTGTCATTAATGATAAAAAGCAAAAAAAAAAAAGCACAAGCAGAAGCCAAATAACACGGCAGCAATTGGCAAAAAGAGAGAGCGAAAGCGGGAGAAAGGGGGGTGGCTGGGGTTGGAGTGGGCCGTAGCTACTGGGGCTGCTGCTGAGTGAAATGTTTTTCTGAATGCCTTATCACACGCTTCGTGGTAGAGAAGCCACCGGTGGCGTCTCCGCTGGCGCTGCCGCTGCTGCTGTTGCCGCTGCTGCTTCTGCGACAGAATGTAATGAATATAAGATGCAATAAGCATAAAGACGAAAAATATGCAAATTCGACGAGAGTCGCAAGTCGAAGCAGAGCAGAGCGGAGCAGAGAGCGCGCGTCTTGTGTTGTGTCGTGGTGTGCGTGTGAGTGAGCGTGCAAGCGAGACAACAGTAGAGCAACGCCCACTGCACGACGACCATTTTACATTGCGGTGCAGAACTTAGCGTGGGGTAGAGCGAGAGCGCTCTCTGCTCTGCGCCGACGCCGTGAGAGTGCCAAAGACTTCGGCAGCATGCGGCGCTACTCGCACTCACATTCACACAGCGCCAGCAGCAGCAGCAGACTTGCTTTGCTGTGTGCGTTGCTGTGGTGAGTTTCGTCAATTTTGTCAACAGCTTAATAGTACACACACACACATATGGCACAACACGGGCAACAACAACAATGCGCACGATCGCTTTGTGGGCGGAGCTTAACCATAAGCATGCGGCCACTCAGTGTGCGCAAGCGAGACGCAAGCAACGCCTCAGTCGCCTCAAAGGAGCCCTCACGCATCCTGCATTTTGTCACAGGAGCGCCGCCGACAACGCAAACCGCGTGTCCTGTCCACCCAAATGGATGCCAACAACAGCAACAGCAGCAGCCGTAGACGATAAACGAAATCAAAACGAATCCTGCTGTTTGGCATCCGAATGTTTCTACACACGTACATACCTAAATATGTATGTGTAATGTTTTATATCCTTACCGCACTGAGCAACTGCGTTCAGCTCGCTTTTTGGCGCGAAATTTCGCGCTTTGCCTTTGAAAAGCTGCAGAGTGCGAAATTATGAATCTATTAGGAACGCTGTCGAGTTTGTAGTCTCTCTAAATGGTGCAAGCCTTTCAAACTCAAAAAGAAACTATTGAAATTGATTTTAGTTTTTTTCTTTTTTAAATACAGAAAACTGAAAATAGTTGAATGAATGATAACACATGACTCAATTATGGTATTTAAACAGATTAAAAAAATTTAAGACAAAGTTGTAAAATTCTTCAATGTTATTTGGACATTTTTTGTGCCCTTGCTGTCATGAAATCTGCAAGAAACATCCGACCCCATTAATCATATTTATTCTTAATCAGCATCACTCGTCTCGTCGATATGGCCATGCTTGTCTGTCTATTTGTCTGTACATCCTTCCATCTATTTATATGAGCAGAACTCCCTCAGTTGCACGGCTTAATGTAAATTATAAATATGTTCATACTTCATCAGTTGATTGTGGTGCAAAAGTGCTAGGGGCATATCGAAGCACTTCAAAATGGCGTCCGTTGCAGCTGCTAGAAAAGCGCAAGAAAAACGATACAAACCAAAGAACGAGCAGAAAATTAACTGTAAAAAACGCCACAATATGCAATTGTTGATAATGAGGCATGTGGCGCTCACATCCTACGTGTTCACTATAACACAAGAGAGAACGTTGCAGTCGGGCGTAACCGACTGCGAAATACTTTGATATCATTCGTTTTTTCAGCGGATAACAAGTAGAAAGGAACCGGGTGGGTGTAGCCAAGAAAAACTGTCCAAGTTTGCCTTTCAAAATGCTGTAGATTTAAGCTAGTTACCTTCCTCCGAAAGACAAACTAACAGACAGACAGACAGAAAGACAGACAGCATGACGGTCATTGCACAAAACCAATATACTAGGATACCTTCGATTTCAGAGTATAAAAAAACTGAACTGCATTTTGTATTTTAAAACCGAAACAAACTGCGGCGCCTCTGCCCGGCCAGCTAATTAGTCGAAGCTGCAGACGAAATTGCTAGTCGGGAGAAGTTGGATGTTCGAAGGGTGATAATGGGGTGTTTGGGGGTGTTTCTGGAGAGAGATCTGCTGCTGCTGTTTGGGTCGCTGGGGCGCCACTGTTGTATTTGCTAAACTTTGCGTTAAATTTTGGCGCTACACAGGAGGCGGCAATTAATTTGAAGGCGCAACAAGCGTTGAGACCGTCGAAATGAAGTGTGACGAATATTTTGTTTCTTCCAGCAAATATCCTGTAACCATTGCAATGTTGGGTATAACGTACTCTGTTATTGACAAATATGTGTGAGTTTGAAGAAAAACATGCCCATAAGATTTCGACGTTAACAAGAGATACTTTAAACAGTTGTTGCTAGGTATAAGCTGATGGATCTCAGCAACTGCAGCTTCACACTTTTGTTTACAATTTTGAATGGATGTATTTATAAAATGGTGACAAAAATAATGTATCTTATTGCGGTACGTAGGCAAATATAATATCCCAATTTGAAACTAATTAAAGGGCATCTTTCAGTGGAACAACTCCTTTTGACTTGCCTTTGCGCGTTGCATCAGTTTTCCTTGCTGTTGGCAGTCGTCTGTCTTTCTGTCCGTCTGTTGCACCAAATGTATTTCTGTTCGCCCTCTCGCCCCTGCTCTACGCCTTTCTCTTTTTCTCTCTCTCTCTCTCTCTCTCTCTCTCTAGCTCGCTTGCTCATTTGTGGGGCACTGTTTTCCCACCTTGCCACATTCGACTGCTTTATGTGAATGTGAATGGCTTTTGGATGTGCGTGCGTGACAATCTCGCTGCCCTCTCGACATTATACGTTTTGGTCTTTTCCAGTTGAGTCATTCAAGCATGACAATAAAGACACTGTTATTGTTGTTGTTGTATTTGTTGCTGTTGCCGTTTCTGTGGTTGTAGCTGCTTCTGTTGGCCAAACACTAGGCATCAAATTGTTGTAATTATGGACCCAGTTGCGTTTCGCTTGTCGCTTCCCGATGTCATAATGTCGGTGTTTTTTGTCTCCGTTGTCTCTGCACGGTCTGCAATTATGGTAAAAGTTGCATGAAACAACCCACAACAACAATAACACAACAAACAACCTAACAACAAACAAGACCAACAACAAAACGTTTCATTTTTCAGTTACGAATTGAAATCAGTTTGTTGTGCTTTTATTTTCGCAACTGCCATGGACAGCAACGCTATACAAATAATAAGTCGCACCTGCGAATACAATAATTTAACTATCTAGTTTCGCACATTCAACTTATTTTGCCAAGGCATCTGACAATTTACTAAAATTGCCACTGTCAATAATTTTGAGATAATTCCGTAATATTCTTAACTCCAATCCAAGATGAATCCAACTGAGTTTTCCGACGAAGTGTATGTAGGTATGAAAAGTAAAAACCTAAATTTGAATAATAATTGATATATTTGGAGCTTCTTCGATTGAAACCGTTAGCGTAGTTGCACAGCTGACATACAGCTCATATAGCGTGTTGCATACTTACCACAAATGTTCATGGGACGCCAGACATGCAACAAGCTGTTGTTTCTGCCCCTGTGCCAACCTCTCTATCTCTATCTCCCTCCCTATCTCTCTTTCCCCCTCTCACACTGCCTGTAAGGTCGCTATTTCGATGATTATTAAACTGTCTCCGTGAGTCTTCAGAACAGCAGCGAAGCGAAGAGATAATTATGAGATGCGCGTTGAGCACTTTGTTTTTGTATTTTTAACTGGCTACAGGTCTAAGTGCACCCCCACCCCACCACACACACACACACACACACACGCACGTATTTAAAAACACAACCCCCTTGCAACTGAAGTGTGTCTATGATCATATTGTGATCGTGTTATGTATGTGCATGAATTGCTCCAGCTGTTGCATGTGAAGCTCTCAGAGAGGAATGACTGCCCACCAGAAGGTGGTGTATGGTATATATGACCAACTCCACCCCACCCCAAACCATCCCCATTCTCATCCTCAGCACACAGCACCCAAGCCCCCTTTCTCTCCCAGCACTTATGTGCCCAGCTCACAAGTGAAATGCAATTTAGCGTAAGTGGCCTCTAGACGCGACAATTGACGTCCTTGCCCGCACACTGACTTTAGTCAGGGGGTGTGGCTAAGCCTTGACTGGGGTGTGGATTGTTGGGGGTCTTAGCTTGCGTAGCATTGCGTTCTAAGTTCTGATGTTGCTGCTGCTGTTTCTGCTGCTGTTGTTGCTTACATATGGAAGATCCGCTGCCGCTTCCGTTGACAAGAGTACCTCAAGTACCAACTCCCAAAATGTCAACCAGGTCAGCAGCAAGCAAAACCTCCAATCCCCCCTCCCCCCCCACTCCATCCCACATGCCAACCCGCCTTGGCTGCCGTCGAGTGTCGAGTGTGTTGTTTGAGTGGGCTATGCACTTTACGCTCTAGGCTATTGCTTCCACATCTACTACTGCTGTTGCTGCTGCTGCTTCTGCTCCGGTTCCTGTGTGAGCCGTCATCTCTAATGTGCTAATAATAATCATGGCAGCCTTCACTCCCCTTGCCTTCTGTCCCAGCACCCCTTTTTGAACATCAAATGTTAAATTTTGCTGCTGCTGCAGTCGACATCGCGTTGCGTCGCGTCACCCGGATATATTGCCACTCATTGCCAGCTACCCACTTCCCTCCCATCACCCCCTCGCTCCCCATCCCTACCTGACCCTGGCATTATTAGCTCTCATTTAGGTAAATCCCATTACAACAATGCAAAACGCAAAAAAAAAAAACAAAAAACAAAAAGTAAAGAATGAATAATATATAGAAACAAGCTCGTTTGACGTTTGGTTGGCTACGTCAAGTTGTTCGCTTAGGGTGTTTGCGCCTCCCCTAGTCCCCCCCTCCCTCCCCCATCTTTCACCTTCGCCACTGGCTGGCTGCTCTACCTCAAGCTGCTGCTGCTGCTGCTGCTGCTGCGTATTTCTCATGGCTGCCTATAACTGCTGCAGTGGTGTTAATGCAAAGCCTTTTAACCACCCAACAGCAGCCAGTTAGACGTTGTTGTTACCGTAGACTATTTATTACCATTTTAAAGTTTAAAGCAATTTTAGTGAAACTTAAACCATATCCGTATTTTCGTTACAGTCAGTATTTATGTCAGAATCTGCCGGATAGCATCACATCTTAATAACAGCAGTAGCAGGAGTAATCCTTGGCAAACGGCCAACACCTGATAAAAAAATCTGTCCGTTTGTATGACTGTCTTATAGGCAATATTCGGCGTTTTCGTTTTTGATTCTGTTGAGTACCTTTAGCTGACCTTTGGGAGCACTCAACTAGAAGCTTTTCACCTTTACTATTTCAGTTTCAATATTAATATTGTGTCCCCCATTTTACTATGGTTAAATTATTAGAATTATACAAATAATATTTTTTCGTGGAATGCACATTTTGTAGCACAAAACTGGAGTCCCCATTCGCAGTATGTATTTAGCAATTAGTAGTAATTCCCCACTACTAACTGCAGTAATATTACGCCATTTCCCTTCCTCTCGCAACTCGCTTTCGTCTCCTGTGGCGTTGGGTTTCTTGGCCTCCTGTATTTTTTGCACCTGAACTGCGGTACAGTTGCTTCAGAAAAAACCGAAAAGCTAACGAGCTTACTAGATTCCACCCATTACGTAGAACTCCCATTGCCCATTGCCCCTTCCATCTTATAAGTCACTCTAGGCTGGCGCGCTACATGCGTGCATCCTTTTAAGTAGGCGGGGCCTGCGGGCAACACAAAATTGCACGGTAGATTCTTGAGTTGGGCGCAGAAAGCGTTGCAAGCGAGTGTGGAATTATACATAACTACCGAATCGCTCCCTCTTTCCCTAGTATCCACCTTGCCACTGCGCCACTAAGCATGAGTTTGGGCTTCTCGTTGCACGGAGTCAAATTGTGCAGTTCGCAGCCATAATTATTTTTACGGCACATTGCGCCGCTGTCGCAGTCGCCGGCTGACGTAGGTGGAGGTACTGTACGTACAGTGGGATCGAGGGGGGTAGGTGGGACGGGTTGAGAAACTTGGGTTAAGGAGTGGGTGCAGCAATCTCTGCTTCCACCTCACCTCGCACCACAGAATATTATAATAATAATAATAATAATAATTATGCATATGCCACTGGTTGCCCCTCCTTAGCAAACGCCTCCTGTCCCTCTAATTTTCCCACCACCCCTCCCCTTTCGCCTAGATTATGCCCTGTGTGTGTGTGTGTGTGTGAGTGCAACAATCGTTGTTGTCGTCGTCGTCTGCTAATTTAGATGAGCATGCTCGACAGTAATTTGCATGCCAGTTGCAGTTCCACTCGCCACAGCGAGAGTTCCATTCCCATTCCCACACAGGGCCGAAAGCCGAACCCACGATGAACTGCATCGCACTGCCCCCTCCATAACCACGCTCCACACACCATAGCTTTAAAACAGCGGCAGCCACTTGGTGCCTTTTGCTCTATGACTGTCAACCAGCGTTGACAAAGCCGCCTCCATGTGTCGTCGTTCTTGTCAACATCATCCACGTTGCTGTTGTTGCGGCTTTTGTGCATATGTCGACGTTGTCTTTTAGTTGTTGTTGTTGTTGTTGTTGTTGTTGTTGTCGTTGTTGTTGCTGGCTGTGCCATGTCATTCACACACAAAGTGTGTGGCACTGAGCTAAAATGGCATACACTTGCACACTTTGCTTTGATTCGCCCTCTCGACATCGTTGCATTGACTGCAGCAGCAGCAGCAGACTGAGACGGAGACAGAGGCGTGCCACTAATTGAGGCAACCAACTGCAGCAGCTGTAGCGCACTTCACGCACAACTGTACCCCAGCTCTTCCCTCATGCACTCTCTCTCTCTCTCTCTCTCTCTCTCTCAATATATATATCTATGTCTATATCTATTCTGTGCCCAGATCAAATCCATCATTTCGTAGATTTCCTTTGCAGCTGATTAAAAATCATCTCAATGCATGCGATTTCAAGAGATTCGATCAATAATATTGTCTTGTGATCTATTCGAAACATGTCAAATATTAAGAAACGGAATTGATACAAAAGCTTACTTTAAAATATCATAAGAAATGTTTTTTCATTTTGAATATCCTTGCGATCGAGATAGGCGTATGTCACCCGTTCTGATGCAATGTAACTACACACATACGAGTATAGGACATTTATTCAGTCGGTGAAACAAAAAACGAATATATTTAGTTTGTTTAAAACATCTTAATATAAGATTTAAATATCAGAAGATTAAATCTACAAGTGTATATAATCTTCGAAATGCCCAAGTTAACCGGTCTCGGTTATTGATTATATCAAATTGAAAATGATTCTTAAACACATTTGTTTTATTTTCATAATCATACAATTTGTTCATAATTTGAATGCTTTTGAAATACATACATTGCTTGTCAAGTCAGTCAACCAGTTGATCCAGAATTAGTAAATATATATGGGGGATGGGAATGGAGATTGGTCGTGGGTTTCCAGAGCACTTAAGCGTAGTGGCACTCAATTAAAACATCGACAACAATGGATAAATTTTGATTGAGTTACGACTATGCTAAAAAGGGGGCAGGGTTGCCCTGCAACAACTGGGGCATTTAACAGACAACCCTGTCGGTGGGACGGGGGTGAAGGTGGGGGTGGCTGTGGGGAATTGGGCGTGTGTAAATTATGCGCTTTTGGATTGGTTGTGTGTCTTTTTATTTTAGGTGCATGGGCAAGGGAAGTGCTATGTGACAGGCAGGCGTACATGCAAATAGAAAACCCGTACTCACGAACAGAATACAATGATGATGTCTAAATGATCCACTATATGGCCAAGCCTAGCACCTGGCTTAAAAAATCATTCTACAAACGTGGGCCAGCTTGGTGGTATTGGTTAAAAAAGAACAGAAGGAAAAAACACCGACAACAGCAACAAATCATGGCTGTGTTCTGTGGCAGTGTGTGTGTGTGTGTGTGTGGCATCGTGTGGTGCAGAGTAGCACGTCAACAAACGGAAGCCATGCCAAAGCCAACACACAGACACACACACACACACACACACATACGGTATGCCTTGCAATCAAACTGTAAACTATGGACGACGCCATTGCCTGATGTGTGCTGAGCGAATTTTACCGCCCAAAGTGCTGGCAGCAACGCCAAAGACCAAAGCCAAAAGTGGACATGGAGGTGCATGTGGCATGTGGTGCATGTGCGGCTGCCAGTGGCTGGCCTGTGAATGCTGTGTCTGTGTGTGTGTGTGTGTGTTTTTGTGTGTGTATGTGTGGAGGTGGTGTCTCAACTTGGGCGACAGCTTTTTATGCCACTCAGCCGCCTCATTGTTGGTAGTTTTCTCTGGTGCTGCTCGCGTTGAAAGCGTTACAATGGCGTGAAATAATATGCAAAATACTTGCACACGTATACACACAGACACACACATGCATGCAAGTGAAGTATCACACACACACACACACACAACATTAGCCACTCCGCAAAAGAATACAAAAAAAAAGAAGGAAAATGTTGCCGTCGTTGTTGTTGGCGGCGGCGACGACGACTGGTGACGAGTGGTGTTGATCGCCGCACGGTTGCTAATTAGGCCAGTTAGAGAACGGGCCTGGGCACTTTTTGCAGGAAATCACAAGAACGCCAAGGCAGCGAGCGTTGCTGATGGGCCGGGCCCAAAAAAAGGGGTTGTTAATACTTCAAGACTACCCACCCCCTATACCCTATCCCCTACTCACGGTTGCAGCTCAAGTCGAGCAACCATTATTTCCTAGTGCCATGAAAGTGTGTGTAAGTCTATGTGTGTGTGTGTGTGTGTATTTTGTGTATGTGTGTGTGTGTGTGTGTGAAGGCGGTCAATGCATTGGCTCCGGCACTTGACAGCTACGCTCAGCAATGCCAGGGGTGGAGCTGCTACAGTACGAGGAGCAGTGCCATGTGACACGATTGGTGGGTGGAGGGGGGCGGTGATTGCGGGTTTTGGAGAGGAGTTACTCAAGCCGCCTGCCGGCTTATATTATATAGCCGCGTGGCAGCTTTAAGACTTAAAAAGCAGTTCAAGAGCATAGCAAATATTCGCTGCACCGTTCTTGGATTAGAACCAAATAGTTCGTTACCTTTCATCATGGGAACCGAACACAAATTTGGCTGCAGCGTTGCTTGGAACCATTTCATTTGAAATACGCAGAAATGCGTAAGCATTTGTAGAAATATTTACGCAAAAATATATGAGGATCCCAATTTGCTCTGAAAGATATATATTATATATATATATAATATATATATATTATATATATATTTGAATACAGCAAATAGTTGTACATCTGCAATACATTTGTCTATCTAAATTCTAGCAGATAACTATAAGTGTTTATAAAAATGAATTGGCTTAACAGCTGTGCCGAAGCAGGCGGCAGCACACACCTAATCCCTAATTTTTGAGCTTTCGACACTTGGCAGGTAACCTAGACTCAAAGCAGCAGCAGCAACAGCAGCTGACAACGAAAACAACAACAACAGCAACATCTTAATTAAGCTTCTATTAGCATAAAGTAAAAATCAAAGGATCGTGAATCCTTCTAAAGCTTACGCACACACACACACACACACACACACTTATATACCGCGAGCTGCTTGGCTCAATGAATGAAATTCAAGTACAGGATATGCGGCACTTTTGATCAGGATCGAACGGGTTAGACGGTATTCTGGTCTCACTACCTTAAAAAAAAAAACAACAAACAAGAAAAAAATAAAAAAAAACAAGCGTAGACTACAACAATGATAAGATCAGAGAGACGCGACCGATCCGAAACTGGAGTAATTTGGCTGCCTGAAAGGATATACATACATTATGTCAAGCACAAAACAGCAGCAGGATAACTCCACCTCCTGCACCGAGTCTGGGTCGTTCAACTGAGAGGAGCCAAAGACCCATCGCTCAGCAGATTGAGGTGGAGGCGAAATCTTCGACAGCGCCACCAAAATGAATGGGCGGAATTAACGCAAAGCCAATTGACAAACTATTCAGAGAGGTAAAAAGCTGTTGAATAAAATTAAAAATACGCCTAATGGAAGCTAATCGATATCGTGGTGAGGCAAATGATGCGGCTAATAGACTTAGATGATGTATTTCCCCTTATACCTCTTATATCTTTCCCTGCATCTTTCCATTACTTGTCAAATTCAGATCTACGGCTGTCATCTGGCTGACTTTAGAGCCAAGGACTGCTTCTTGAAAGATGTCTAATGCTTCAACCCTAAGTTTTTGTCTGTTGTTCTGCTGTTTTGCTGCTCTGCTGTTGATGGGACTCCTCCAAAAAAGTTACGAGCTGCTGTCAAGTGCGGGCAGATGATGTGACCCTTCGGCAACCCTCCATAAATTGGCGACAGTTCGCCGGAATACATCAGCACGGTGGTCCATATACGAGTATGTCAATTAAGGTTCAGCAACCGCTGATTTATGCAATTGCCAGCGGCTCCGCTCAAGACGAACTCTCAAATTCAAACTCGGATTCGTAGTTGGAGTAAACTGATCCAAATTTTTAATCTGCCCATCAGCTCCGAACTGGCGGGGCCACTTCCTTCCGTTACAGTTGCCCACATAAAAAAAAGCACAAAAAGAAAAAAAATGAAAATACAACATTTTTGGACAGTGGACCCCGCTAATTGGCGGACGTCGCGTTCGGTTCGTGCCCGAAAACACAGACTTGATAATAACTTCTTCAACGAGCGCCATGAAGTGAAATTATTCGGGTAAACATGCACGCTAATTACAAAGCCTCAAACGATCTTCACAAAACATACAAAAAAGTGAGCCGGTAAAAGTATTTAAGCCTTTGACTGTCGAGAAATGAATACCCTTACAAAAAATATGCATTCAATTAAAAATGGCTAAAAAGGTATAATAAAACTGTGCAAAAGTATTCTTAATCAGGGTTTTCGCTAATTGGTATTCGTCGATGCAATAAGTATCTCACCAATCATTGTGCACCCAGAATAGCGAGGAACTTTCATATTGGTAACAAACTTAGCAACGTCAAATTTACTCAATGGGTTTGAACACCTCCACTTTATACATACGTATATGCGAAGCCATATACATATATATATCGTTCTCTGGATGCGCGGCACATATTTCTCAAGAAAAGCATGATACTCTTGGCAAGTGTATAGAAAAAAATGATATAATATTTTATGAATCAATTCACAAGAGCGCCAAGTGGACCACCGTCGCTGTCGCTGTCAGCGTCAGCTTTAGCGTCCACGTCAGCGTCAGCATCGACGCCAGTCGGGCAGTCGGGAGTCGACAGGCGCAGAGGCACACGAATATCGCCAACGTCGTCGTGCAGTTAGCGAATGAGCCACTTAAAGAGCCACAAATAATAATAACGACTTTAACGACAAGCAGCACAGCAATATAAACAGCAACAAAGCCAACAACAACAACAACAACAACAACAATAACAAGATCAAGCCCACGCCCTTGCCTCGCCTCGCCTTAACCCCTTGCCCCCTTTGCCCCCTTGCTCCATCATTGCCTGGCTGGCACAGTTGGAACCACACAAAAAGCTGCAGGGTCTGCCGAAACAAAGTTGAGGTCTTTGCGTCCGCCCGCTTATGGCTTGAAGTGAAGTTTTTGATTATGACAAGAGCAAGCATCATAATCATCATATTGATGATCATCATCATAATTATCATCATCTGGCATATGAGGCCTCGCCTTAACAAGCTCAAGCGAACAGGTTTATTGTGATATGATGTTGGTCAGCATACATACATACACACATACAATGCTCCCCAAACTGTAAGCGAGCCTTTGAAAGTCATTAAGTCAACTCTATCTTCATCTCCATTGCCAAATGAGTCACAGCTTTGTGCTGGCTATAATAACAGCTCATAATTAAACTGTTCAATAGACGTTAGGCGAGTAAATCCTGATTGGTCCCCTTTCAGCTTAAATTGACACTTCTCACACTTGTGCGTCTCGGCCAAAAGCAGCATTAATGCTGACAAAGCCCTACAGCACTCTATGATCTCTGCAAGATGTTCGACGAAGAGTTTCCCTAGACATTTTCCTTGCGATTATTGTTTTTAGAATACATTTTTCTGAATGCGTCTCCAAATTTAATACCTTTCCCACTTTACCTCACCTTCCAATTGTAAAGCAATATTCAAGTGCTTTTGGATAGTGATTGTGATTAATTCATTAAATGTTGTTCCTTTTCTTACTAATTATAATAATAATTATAATGTCGGCAGATATTATTTATTCTACAAAAGTATGAAATCTTTGACGTGCCTTATATAACCATTATAACCATTCCTTCTGGCTCACACCTCAATCTCTGTGAAAACATTTTAATTTCTTTCACTTTACTTTATTATCCTCGACAAAGACATCCCATTCCCTGTTCTCTGAGAACTGTTTGGCTAAACTTTGTTAAGCGTTTCCTTTTCTCCGGTGCAAGCACACGACATGACCTTTAGGAGTCGTAAAAATCAATATCATTAATGACCGAAAACGTTTGTGGTAGTGTTCTATTTCTTGACT
>JAWNMG010001003.1:0-15266 GCA_035044245.1 Drosophila nr. fundita | reverse complement strand
TCAGCTTCCCGTTGTACATTACACAACCAACTGACAGATAAATTGAGAGAAATTTCCTTACATGAATACAATCTACATCTATGTTTATAATCCATAGGAAAGCGTAATTACTAACGAATTTTATCGCCAACGCCTGCTTATCTTTAAGCTAAAGACTTATCGATTGGCACGTTTATTGAAAGTGATTTCAATTCTAGTGATAAGTGCCCTCTCCCCTTCCCCTTCCCACACTTCTATTTTAACTGTTCGAAATTTAAGTAAAAACTACATTTATACTGTTTATATCAGCGACCAGACTAGACTGATAATCTAAATTCGGGTCCGACTAACTAAAAACAGTTGTTGTGTTTTAGTTTAATGGGTGTATAAAAATCTACATATTAAACTACAAATAAACATTCTTTTTTATGCCATCAAGCATTATTAAATCAAACTGATTTAAATAATTTTTAAATTTGTTTAAAAGTGTTTGATGCCTAAGATTTAAAATTTGGATTTGATCCAATAACACATTATAAATTCCTATGCAAATTTGAATACTTTCCGTTTATGCAGCCTTGATCCTTCCTTGGCATGGACTTCCTCTCTAACAACATGTTTCCTGTTGATGACTTGCAAGCACGCCGCAGTTTGCTTTAGCATGCACTTTTCGCAATCACATTTTATCTCGCTACTCCACCTCGGGCACATGCCACACGCAAAGTAATTTAATAAAAACAACAAAAACAAAGCATATATTGATGATTCAATTTTGTAAACAGGTTTACTCGTTGGCTTTGGCAAACATTTTTGGTTAAATTCAATTTAGGCCTTGAGCCTGCAGGAACCCCCGTTGGGGCAGTTGTCAAAGGACGCATGCCACAGGCCAGACTGCTTGTTTTATTTTTTTTTGTGGTTTTTTCTTTTATCAACACTTGTTGCTATTGGTTAACTTACACGGTAGTTTTTCGGTTTTCATGCATCGGCGTCAGCATTGGCTGCGTCTAGAAGTTATTTTGTTCACTTGCTTTGCGCTTTTTTGTTTAAGACTACACAGGAAAAAAATAGTTTGGCTAGTTGTTGTTTGGTGAATTTTGCACAAAAGAGCGCACGCAACAAAAACTCGGCTTATAGAATGTTAATTTAAATGTAAATGTTGATTCAGATGTGATTGACTGTATGGCAATACATTCTCAAACACACACACATACGCACACACACACAAACACACACACGGTTCTTTGGCTCAACTGACTGTATCGTTGTTAACTGCTAGGCGTCCAGCACTCGACTTGCTTGGCAGCAGATACAGCCGTCTGCTTTATAGCTACATACCCTACACTCTCAAGTGCGGCGGTTTGGCGAGCATGCCAAACTAATGTTAGGTATGTAACAGTGACAGTGAGAAGTGACACCGGTCATCTCAACATCTACTGTGTATATAATAACAATTATGTCATATGCCATACATTTTATTTATAAAATATGCCAGTTTTTATACGGAATTGGATATCGTAATTTTGAAAACTCTAAAAAAACATTCAAGGCTTTTATTGAATTTTGATTATTTTCTTATTAATGACTAATAATATAGTATTGTACGTGGAGGTCAGGGTGGAGTTACAGAGTATTCATAGAGCTGTTTATTAGCTATCACCAGACACACACACACACTGACTCTCAATTTGAGCACTGAAATCAGAAGAGCAAAGAGAGTAAAGCAATTGGTGCGGAGGCAAAGCGTTAACTGTTAACCGAATGCGTGGGCTGCAGCAGACAAACCGGGATTAGTAGTCTGCAAAGACCATGGACTTGACCACTTTTCTCTCTCAATATTCGTCTTCCCTCTCTCTCCCTCTCGCTGTGTATATTTCGGTCTCTCGCGCTATCTTCGTGTTTATGATTCGCACATGGGTAAAGGCAACAGCAACAACAATTAAACATTCATGCTAACGTTGTCATTATAAATTTTTTAATGCGACGATCGGTTCGACTGACATTGATACTGATATAGCAGCAGGGCAGCAGCGGTTGCGGCAGCGGCATTTTGATTCTAATGCTGACTAGCTGTCCAAATCTTTCGCATTATAAATCTTTATCCCGGCCACACACAAAAATTCAATACCAAAGGAAAAAACCAATTAAAAATCAGGTAAATTCACCGAGAGGTGATAGGAAATAGTGTGCAATTATCGCAAAACTAACATACATATATACTGTGTGCAAGAGTGCGCACGCGTGTGCGTGTGTGTGCTGTGTGAATGTGTATGTATGTGCAAGCGTGGATGACAATCAACATTCAATTAACAATAATTCAGTCCGCTTGCAGATCCGAGAGTGGATCTTATATACATTTTATAATTTGAATAATCCCTGTTTTAATAGGAACTTCTAATAATAAAATAATAATAAATACACACAAATAAAGACACAATTTAAAAAATAAAAAAATTAAGAAAATTTGAAGTATATGGCTTAATGAACTAGTTTTTGAACAACTCTCGTTTAATCAAGTCCGAAATTTGTTTAACTATATCTTTATCTTTACCTGTTTGTATGCGTGCTGTTTGCCTAAATTTGCTAATGTACATAGCTACTGCCATATATGTATTAGCCAGATTAAGCGGGCTTTTGCACATAGCATTTTCATTGTCTTATAAACTTAATGTAATTGTTGAGCTATTGAGCTTTTTCAATAGCTATCGAAACGCACGAAATTAGCTTTTTCTTTTAATTTAAGTTTATTTGCCTTCGTGGCCATAATTAAAATATTTATAATTATTTATTATAAGCTCCGATTTGAGCTGTGCACTGTTAATTTTCGAACCGATCCGCCAACTTGCGGTGTCGAACACAGTGCCGCGACTTGAGTTCTCGAATATACGAAAATAGAACTCTTCAGCTGCCGAATTGCAGCTGCTGCGCCTTGAGTTGTCGATAGACGCAATAGAACTTGAGTTCTCGAATGACGAATAGAAACTAATTAGCTGCCGAATTGCAGCTGCTGCTTGCGCTCAGCGAAGGCAAAGCGCAAGCAAAGTGAAAACAAGTGCAATAAACGAAATGCCGATAAGCATGTACAAAATAACAGTTATGATCTTTACGTTATTGCTCTTTATGCTGCGCAGAGCATAACTTATCAAAGAGAACAATATTAACAGAGAAGCTGCTTTAACTGTTGTTTGGCGCGGATAACTGCGTAACCAAACAGTAATTATTTATAATATTTGTTTTTTTTTTATTATTTCGCATTCATTATGGGTCATTATTATATATATGTAAGCTTTGTAATCATTTAATTTATATATAGTATATATATAGCATATATGTATGTAGTCTGTAGGTTTTATTGTTTTTACGTGTTTCGCCTCACTTACATATGTATAAATTCATTTGATAACGACAATCAATTTCAAACCCAGTTAAAGTGCTACAGATCAATTTCAGTTTGTATCGCATTCGAATTTCAATAGTATAACATAGCTATTTACACAAAATTAAATTCGAATATTAAGTTTTTTTTTTGTTCTTTCGTCAATCTGCGTTATCTATGAAAGGCCACTTCATGTTTTCTACTTGGGACTGTGCACTTGACTCATAGCTGAAGTTGATTAGGTTTGTTTTTGGCTCAGTCATTTTTCGCCCTAACAGGCTTATATATATAGTTCAATTTGGCATAGTCGTCAACTCTTTGATTCATTCATGACTTGGCGATAAACGCAGATGCACACTTTTTGTGAAGTAAAATAATTGATCTGAGCGAATCGACAATGTCGATTTTGATTACTTAAATACGACTAGAAATAGCCTGGTCTGCTTGGACACTGATTGTCTGGTTGGTCGAGTTTTAGTTTTGCACTATTTGTGGATCCGCAGTTTGCATTTGCATTCGCCAATGCATTTATGCAAATTCTTAATTTAACTGCCACGTTGCGCCTGTCGCTGCCACGCATCAGGATGCACATTTTAGCGCTTAGTTTATTGGCCGAGTTCAGTCAGCTTACAAGCCGCACTTGGCAACTGGCAACTGACAACTGACAACCGGTTTATGATGATCGACAGGCCAGCTGGTCAGCACGGCTAAAGCTCTCTAAAGCAGTCAAAGGACGGTTGCACGGTTCGGTATGGTTCCACACACGCACTCACGCACACACACTAACACACATGCACACGCAAAATGCGTATTTCGCAACATTGTTAGTTACTTGCCACGCTATACAATTACCGCCAGTTACATGACACATCGGCAGATGAGGAGTCGCCGGCATTAATCGCCATATCTGGCAAACACCGGTTAGGAAATACACTCTCAGCTGATAACGGGTTGGGCGTAGCCAAGAAAGGAGGTTCCTAGTAATCTATCTTTCAGTTTGATAACGTTTGGTCTTAAATTGTGGAAGATACTGAATTTACCAACTTTTGGGGATGGGAAAGGGCGTGGTCCAAAAATTGTTTCTCCTTTTTTAAGTGTGTTACTAGAAATATAAAAAGATTGAAAGAAAATGAAGATCAAGCCTAAGACTTAATACGCTTGCATATTGAATAATGGCAAGGTTTCTGATTCGAACAGGTGTGGATTATAACTTATAATCTCTGATATTAATTTCAAATTTGTATTTTTTTTAATAATTATTGACTGTTAAATCAATAAATAAATAAATAAAAATATATCTAATTGCACAGAAGTTCTATTTTCTACTCCGTAGTATACCAAAGTTACCTCTTTATAAGCAATTTCAATCCACAATTTTTAAGGGTAAAGTTAAATCCTTTTCGAGATACTATTTGGTTTCATAACTTTGGGATAGTGAATTGCAAGGTTAACCTCTGTAAGAGTTTTATTTTCAAAACATTTTTAAAAGACTCTTGAGCAGGTTAATAAAAACATTCCCTATCAAAAATATACATGGTCTATGTACATTTTAAGCTAGTCCACAATATTCATTTCAAGATATTCGTTTTCCGGCAGTTGCTCAAAATCATTTCAAATCGAACAAATGGAATTTGTGTGTTCAAGTCTGAAGCGTCGAGTTTTTGGCATTCCACAAGTAGTGTTACAAAGTGTTTTAAATTGTCGCAATACTCTTGCGGACTGTAGGGTATCAACATAAATTGCGAGTGAATAAATCAATTGTAAATTGATTGGCGCACGCGTCAGTATCGAAGCTCAAGCATCAACCATACAATTCAAGTCAATTCAACACAATAAAATAAAATCGGTTTTTGAAATTGGATAGCTTACGCATATTATTAAGAGTTATTATAATTATTAAACATAATTTGCTACATTCAATTATATACAAAAATGTACAATACATTATACAAAAAATACAACAATAAAAAAAACACATATTTAAATCATAATAATAATATGAATTCAAATCAAAAAAAAAAATAATGTTGACTAACTAGACGACGCTATGTGGATGGGTTGGAGGGGTTACGTGTTGGTTGGTGGACTGTTGGGCTGTTGAATCCTTCCTGATTGGCGGCGTCTGGCACGGATGCAATCCTCCAGATACCAAAGGGCAATCGCCATTACGCAGAGCGCATTTAAACAGTTGAGGGTGAAGGCATAGCTGGTTGCATCCCGTATCAGACCTGGTTGGAGTGATGGATGTGAGTGTATGTGTGTGTGTGTGTGTGTGTATGTGTGTGTGTGTGTGTGTGTGTGAGGGGGGAATGTTAAAATGTTGACATTGTTAGTAAATAGTAGAACAATAAGACATGCGAAAGAAAGAAGAAAAAAACACAGAGATTAAAGCAAATCATTCCACACTCACCGATTATGGGGCCGAATGCCATTGAAAATGTTCCAGACATCAGCAGCTGAAGGCCGGCGGCGGCGGGTAAACGTTTCAGTGGCACATAGCTGGGTATTATCAAGGACCAGAAGACGGTGCGGAAGGCCTTATTCAATCCCAGCCAGAGAAAGATGGCAGCCATCACATAGAACTCGCTGGTCATCGAGAGCAGGACGCGGCCAAAGCACATGCCAAGTATGCCCACCACAAAGAAGGTGCGATTGCTGCAATTGAACTTGGCGGTGATCAGCGGTATAAGGAATCTTATGACCAAATCGAAGAAACCCAGCAGGGACATGGCAAATGCAATTTCCTTGTGATCGAAGCCCAAATCACTGAGAATGAACGGTGTCAGAATGGCAAAATTGATTTCCACAAAGTTAATCAATGTGATGCCAACGGCCAGATTCACATAGGTTATGTCGCGCAACAGATCCAAATCGAAGAAGATGACAATCTTGTGGAGAAATGACAATTTCTTGCGCCGCATCAACTCCCGCTCATCCTCCAACTGTTGTTGCGCCTTCGCCGTCAGCAGTGGATATGTGTTTAGTGGCTGCTGTTCCGGTTTGTCATCCGGCTGCTTCTCATATTCATAATCAGACGTCTCGTCGTTGGCCAGGGAATGTGACTCCTCCTTGATGCTGTGGCTGACAGAGATGCTGCGCTGCTTTCGACCGCCAGAGTCGCGACTACTGAGACGTCTCAGCTCCATGTGGGCAGCACCATGCTCAGCTGCCTGCTGCTTGTCCCACGTGTTTAGTCGATTCCTTGTGCCGGCGCTGTTGAGCGAGGCACGCGATCCAAACCAGCCATCGTTGGCACGTGGCAATACCGGCGTCTCTGGCTCGACGACATGCTTGATGATATCGTTATCCTCATCCTCCAAATTCGCCTGAGTCTTTGGCGGCTGCAACGCTTCCGCATCCTTGTCCCGCTTCACCACATGCCACTTGACCGGCTGATAGATCAGCGAACAGGCGATCGTGTGCAGCGAGGCGCCAGCGAACAGCATCGTTGTGCCCTGGACACCAAACTCCTCCAGCATGTAGGTGGCAAAGTAGGGGCACACTATCGGCCCCAGACCGGCAACACCAAACTGATATGCGGTTGCCGTGCGTCGCTTCACCTTGAAATATGTGTTGACCGCCAGCGAGGAGGCAGACACCGTCAGTCCACGTCCAAACCCATATAGTATTGAGAAGCTCAACAGGTATGTGGTGAACGTGTCAGCAAATGACATCCAGAAGAGACCCACAAAGGTCAGCACTGACCCAAACAGCGCCACCACTCGAAATGTATACCGACGGAACAAGGGACCATTGAGCAGACCTGACGAAGTGGACAAAATTGGATTTGGTAATTAATATAGAAATGCAAATAGTTAAACATATCTCAGACTCTATATAGAACTCAGAATCTAGAATCCGAAAATTACTATTAAATATATATATATTCATATATTCAAAATTAATTCCCAATTCGTTCTACAAATGTGTGAGATTGATTAAGAATATCTATGTTTATACATTGAGTCTTATTTATCGATTGGAGTTGGCTTTAATTCAATTTTATTAATAATTCTAACTTCATGTTATTATTATCTATTATTTTCTTAGAAAAATATCAAAAGCCCTTCAAACATTGAACAAAATTCAAAAGTGCTTAGCATCTGAAAATAGAATTTTCTTCTAGTTTCTGGTTAATTCTTGGTATTGAAATTTTGGCGAATTCCATAACCAATTTCATCATCATTAGGAAGATATGTAAAAAGATATGTTTTATTGTGAAGAAGGAAACGTCTCCGGAACTCTAATGCATATAAATGGTCTAGTTCAGAATCATAAGTTAAGCCGATATAGCTATGTCCACTGTATAGTAAAGAACGATGAGTTCTTGTACATAACAACTTTTTTTTGGTTAATCATGTTTTCCAACCCACTAGTTAGTTCAACTATCAACATCGGGTTACTTCATTGATTGATTTAATAAATTTGTAGTAAAGCTTTGATTTTCGATAAAAATATACAATTCTTGACACTGAGGTTGGTCCCTGATTTGTTGCTGCGAAGATTCGTTTCAATCTGACAACTCACCCGTGAAGGCAGAGACAGCGACCTGGGTGTTGATAATGGTGGTAAGCTCGGAGCTGCTGAGGCCCAGACTGGCGAAGTGGCTGCGAAAGATGATGCCAAACTGTTGGGCCAAAGCAAAAGTGACAAGCTGGAAAAACCAATAAATATACATATTCAGTAGTGATAAATGGTTGGCATCATGAGTCTCCATCTCATCTGAGATCTGAGATCTGATCTGATCTGTGTACATACAATGTTGACGCCACTGGCGATGGCCACCAACCAGCCCCAGTCGCCATCGGGCGCCACAAAATCATCGCCCAAGTCGCTCTTGTCCCGTCGCTGCTTCTTTATGGGATTTCCTCCACCTGCTCCTCCTTCAGCTGTTGTTGTTGTCTGCTTGGGTGGTTGCTCGTCATACTTTGCTGGTTGTTGCAGAGCTGGCTCCTTGGGCGTTTTTAGTATGCCGCTGTTATTGTTGCTGTTAATGTTGTTGTTATAATAGCTGGCCGGGCTGCTGGTGCTGCCAGTTTTGTAATCAGTCATCGTTAATGGCAAGGTTTATTATTGTTGCATCACTGGGTGGTCACTGATCTTGACTGGTTTCTAGAGTCTGCAAGAGGTTAAAGATTGATAAGATAGGCGGCGCACATTGCACGCAAAGCGAGCCAAGTCCATATTATGGCCAAAAGGTCAAACTAATGTCTAATATAATAATTGTTTATACACATCACAATATAATGTGCCAGTCATTGTGACTGTCTCGTTGAGACAGATAGATCTCGTCTATCAGAGTATTCAAATAGCCATCCAAATGATGCTACATATATATACATATATATATATATATATAATAATAGACCAACAAATTAAATATAAAATTTAAATTATCAAGAGGAGAGAGTTTTGGCAATAGGTAATACTTTTGCCATTGCTATTTATATGCTAATACATGTTTATATAATTCTATCCATATCGCTGGCGAACTGCAAATAATAGCCTCCGTTAGTTAATTATGTTAGTGCAAAAAGTAGAAACACTTCAACAAGCTAAGATAAGCCTATAAAAATAAATCGACGCGTTATTAATTAAAAGCTTCTTCGGGTTGGCTGGTTCACACAAAAAATCAGCACTGATAAGATTAAACGCCATCCCTTTGTATCTCCACAAATAGCATTCGAATAATGCTGCTATTATTATTATTATTGTTATTATTATTATTAGAACTGGCAACGGTGGGAAACAGAGAGACTGTTGCTTAGTTAGCTCGCTCAGTTTATTAAACCAATTTTGTTAATTATTCGCGTTTTGTGTTACTATTTGATCAACCTCATATAGTACATTATAGTTTCTAAATTGTAGCACTTGGCACATTAGTTTTTATCAATCGACAATAATAATTACAGTGCGCTTATGGGTGCCCGGAACAAACACACCGAACTCAAGGTGGCCTCTGATCGAACTGAACACAAATGTTATGTGGCTTGCTCCTTTTTTTGTGTGTTTTTTTGTTGGTTTTAATCTGAGAACGTGACGACAGCAAAAGTAACACTCATTATATACAAATAACAAAAAAAAAAACGAGGAAAAAAGAGAGAAAGAACTCATTAATTGTCGTTGCTCTTCTTGTTATCGCCAAAAGGCGAGTTTATCCGCCGAATTTTTTTTATCGACTATAGTGATTCGACTTTGAGGCCCCCGCAATATAAGCTCCTATACATATGTACACAAATACATATCGCTGTCCGAACGCTCATAAAAGCCATTGACGGCGATATCGAGTCAAAGCTATCTTCCGCTTTTGGTATAAGAAAACCAACAACCAGCGGCAAAACTGAACATTTGAAATTGGCACGCGTTGATAAGCCAGAAACAGTTCCACTTTTAAATTACCCCCTGCTTTCTCAGGCCACACCTCTTCACCACATTACCTCCTCCACCACTCTTCCAGGTGCACATCTTTATCTGCTTGCTAACGGTCAAACTTGACTAGCGTCCATATTATATTATCAAAAAATACACTTGTATAAATATATATATACATATATAAATATATCGTAAACTTCAATCGCACCACTTTCTTATGGTAACATGGAATATGGAATGCGGCAAACGTAATACGGAATACGGAATATGGGTGTGGAACTGAACTGGTCCAGGGTTTATTAGTCCAATATAGTTGTGCGGACTGCTATAAAGCCGCAGCTGAACTGAAGGGTGCACATTGTCCAACGTGATAAGCGAAGCTAAACGAGCGCGAGCCGAGCTATCGAGTCGGATACCCGAGAGAGTCAAGCTTTGATCAGCTCTGACGAGTTCATATAATCATAATAATAGTAATTAAACTGAATGGATTTTCAACTTTAAATTGCGCTCGATTGCGGCTGTATCATAACAATTGGAAAACTGTTCACTCGACAGGAATTGCATTGACACAAGAAAGAACCACTATCTTATCTTATGCCAAAGTTTCCAAATCCTAGTGCACCCGAGTCCAGTTCATATCAGACCGATTTTATAGATGCAAGTATATGTACTGTGGTACGATTGAGGCATATGTATTGACAGACAGATATATTTTACGATTTGGCAAGATAGATTTTAAGTTAGCATGGAAACAGAGAGACTGCTGATCAGGAATAAAGATTTGCTCTATAGGTTAGTCATTCAAAATCATTGTAAGGGATGTGATTATGAAACAGCTTTGGCTTTTTTTCTCAGTCATAAAGAAACTTGATATGACGTTATTTGTTGTTGATAATTTCTTTGAAAATGTGTAGATGTGAGCACACCTAGAGCATAGTGGCAACTAAAGCATACATCTGAAAGCTTTTATGGTTAGTTTGAGAATTGTGATATTTATTCACACCCAACACCTGACTACCACGATATACTTTAGCATTACCTTAGCACCAATTATATTCTATTTTCGCAACCCTAATGGCAAATAAGTCAGTTGCTGATCGTTCAACGGCGATAAGGGAACTTCATTCACAGCGGTAAGTTGTAAACTGAAACGGGAAACGTGAATCAGAAAATCAGGCCAAAGTAATCAATCAAGAAGTACGCGGTGGCCCTGGTGACGATCACCGCTAGCCGCAAAGCAAAAACATATTTAATATATACACATATATAGTGTATATATCTATGACAAAATGGCACGAAGATTCTATGCTTTTTTATAAAGCAACTATATACATATACAGTTCTATTCTCGCTTGATCTGACAATCATTATCAGCAGAGATTGCCACGAAATGAAACATTTTTGTATTTTGTGATTATGAAATATTTGAAATACGCATTTCGGTACAATATAGAAACATGTTTATGAACTGACTGGCACAGTAGACAATTGAGTTGCGAGCCAGGCTAAGCAAAGAGCAAACATTTGTGCAAATAAAGCTCAGCGCTATGAACTTAAGTTAATGGCATCATATCTCATCACATTATCACACACTCCATAAAGACACCAAGATACTTTTGATTAAGCTAATAAAAGGAACCAGGCAGGCAGACCGTTTGTTTGGTTTTTGTTAGCCACTGTGTGAAGTCAACTGTGAATTATTGGCGGGGCAATAAGGTGGTAAGCCGCGTGCGCCGACGCGATGAGCCAATTTTGAGCTCTTGACGCGTTTAATTGATTGACCGGCTCTGTGATAGCTGATAACTGGTCAAAGAGATGGACTCGTCAACTGGTTAACTGGTTAACGACTTCTGACACCTGCTCCTTCGCCTCCTCCTCTTAGATGTGCACCGATAACACCAATACAATTTGTCATGAATCACAAAAAATGATAGATAATAGACAGCCATAATTTATGTGGGATACTAAAAGCACAAATTGAGTCAGCTGCGCACGTGCTATTATTGTTATTATTATTTTTTTTTTTGTAATTTTAGGGCGTCTAATGGTTGGCCAACATCATTTGAATCAATGCTAAACTTTTGAGCAAATACAAAAAGAATTCACTATTTACACATATATGCATATACATATGTTTATATATATATATATAAATGTGTGTGTATATATATGTATACGTTTAATTTATGTGGTTGTTGCTCCGTCTTGTATTAAACAAATAAATAAATAAAAAAAATAACAACAGACGACGACTTTTCCGTAACGTTCTCCAGCGCGAACTGAACTGAACACAAGTTTGTAAATTATAGTATTGAGTATTGAATACCACTATCGCAAATGCACACGCACACACAGACACACACACACTCACTCACGCATACAAGCAACATGCGCGCGCGCGCCTCCCGTCTATACATAGATAGAGACATTTTGTACCGCTCGTCGTCTCTCTGCTTCTTTCTCTGTCGGATTTCACATGTGGAACAGCAGCAGCAGCAGCAGCAGCAGTAACAGCAGCAGCAATAACAGCAGCAGCAGTAACAGCAGCTGCAGCAGCAGTAACAGCAATAGCAGCAGCAGCGCGTATTCAACAAACAACATTTGCTTTCGCTTGGCCCGCTTTGCAAGAGAATGCGTTTTATTTTGGACTATCGCTCCTTCTTCTTCTTCTGTTCGACTTCTTCATTTTCTTCTCTTTTCTTTTTTATATATGCCTATGTTATAGCCACTGTCGCCTGCTATTCATTTTCATTTTTTTTTCGCTATTTGCGGATATGTTTGCACATATGTTTGTACTCACTTATTGGACTCGAATATTTTCCAAGAAATAAAAGAAAAAAAAGTCGAAGACTGAATGCCCTATCAAAATTGTACCAATTAGAGTTGCAAAATTGAATTCAGTACGCAATGATGCAGCTTTGATCAAATTTGAAAAAGAAAACGGTTTGAAATATTTACGTGTTCGCATGGTATATATTTGTGGAAATAACATGTATACTTTATGCGCTTGTATACAAATAAATATATACCGGCACAAACTTGCTGACAAAATTAAATGAGCCTCTTGCACGAGTATTGAATAGAAAAAAAAATTTGTAAATAAATTTTTTTCGTTCTGATAATCGTATTTTGTTACCGTTCGTATTGTTATTTGCTACTATCGGGAAGGGCGCGATTATCAGCTCAAAAACACACACACAAACATATATATATATATATATATATATATATATATATATATACGATAGGAAGAGCGATTACATTTTGATTTGATTATGAGCCACAGTGTCCAACAGTTCAACTCTTGTTGCTGTTGTTTTTGCAGTTGGTGTTAATTGTGCCAAGGGAGCAAAGTCATCGCCACACGCCATTCAAAATAATAATCAAATTAAAAAACTGAGCAGAAAGGAAAACAATAATAATGAACTCAAATCGCAGCTATGAAGTAAATCTGATGTGATTCTTATATTAAACATGATATCGAATTGTTTTCATTTGCTAACACTCCAAAGTGTTTTCGTTCCACTGTGCGACTGCTCTTGATGTCTGTCTGGCCTGGCAAATAGCTTAATATTCCTTGCTGCCGTTTCCGTTGCCAAGGGTCGTGCTCTTAAGCAAATTGAATATCGCACATATTCGAGTGCAAACTTATCTCAGATCTTTAGACCACGCGTTGGCATATTCTACAGATATACATACTATGTGTACATACATTTACATATGTTGATACGTACACATTTGCATATACATATATGTGATTGTGATTGCGAAACACAGATTTCGATGGAATTCCGGCAGCTTAAGCATATAGTTTATAGTTCGAATTTCGTATCCAAGAGTGTTATATCCAAATGCATGTTAATTATTTCACAATTCTAATCGAACGCTCATCCACATACAGTGAAACTAAACTTTTTAAACCCTGTAAATGTGAAGGTGCAGGGTATCTGCGAGTCGAACTCTCTCGACTAGAGCACTCTCACATATTCTGTGCGGCCTTGGTAAGCTGGCAATTTGGCGGCGGCTTTTGTGAATAATGGAAAACATGCCATTTGTTTTGGGACCTTTGAACGATGTTGATAAGCCGACATCTTAATTGCTGTTTTGAAATTAGGTGCAAAGACCAAAGTGGGTGTGTCTGCTAATCATATTTGTGCTCATATCTTGGCCCAATAAATTTGTGCCAATATTCGCAAAGGTGCAAAAGGTACGCAATGCGACAAAGTAGACTTAAAATATACACTTGTATCAGTCGAGACCTGCCCCTGATATGAATGAGCCACACTTAAGCAAAAATAATCAAATGACAAACGTAAAAGGAAAAACTCCCAACTTATATCGTTTCATTTGAACAGAGACATTCTTACTTCTCAGTTTTGGCAATACTAAAATTCGAACAACCAACTTCTGGTACAGATTATTCTTGGTTGGCTTGTTAATGTTACTGCAAATATAAAGTATTGAAAGTGTTAATAATTGGAAGAGCTGTGGCAATTCGGCAAAGTATTATTAAATATTGACATATGTAAATTATTGGCTACGATGATTACAGTAATTGTTATCCAGAAATAACAAACACATGCGTATATATCACAATTGGCATGCATAAATATTTATGTATATATGCAATTAAGATCTTTCGTTTCATTAGAAGTCAGTCTTTGGCTACTTCAGTTCACAAATATTTGAAAATAGCTCCAATTTCACTTACATTTGTTATTTACAGGTATGTATGTATTCGAGTGAAAATATTTATGTTCTTTATATTATCAAAAGCGTCACAGGCAGGCACAGTTAACTGATATTTAAACAACGTACGATATAATTGAAGTCAACACAAAGTCCAATGGGGGCGAATACCAATTTGAATCAGCTAAACACTTGCGATAAGCTGATAATGTATCGATCAAATGGAAGACAAATTGAAGACAAATTACGAATGTGCGCTCAACTATCTAATGTTAAAAAAAAAACTATGTGCAAAATATTACAAACAAAATCGATAGCAAACAACAAAAACAAAAACAAAAACAAAAAGTTACCTGCCCCGGGTGAGGATCGAACTCACGACCTTAAGATTATGAGACTTACGCGCTGCCTACTGCGCCACCGAGGCCTTCTGACGTTGCCGAAAACAATGTTTAAAATAGAACACCCGCGTTTTTTAAGGGACACATTTAAGGGACTGAACACCATATAAATTAAACGGTTTGTTTGATTTTTTGATAAAAAAAATATAACCGTTTCAGGTAAATGCTTTATTAGGACTAATTTATTAAATTCTGAAACATTATTTAGCTATATTCTGCTGACGTCTTGTCGCTGTGGCTGCGTCGCTGTCGCTTTGTCGCCGTCGTCCCATTGGTGAAGGTGTCGGGTGACCTCTTTGGGTCTCACGCTGACTCTCTAGTAGAATGTGCTGGCGTAGTCAAGCGGTGGTGTCGGTTGTCCGCTTGGTTCCCTTGATGAACTTCTTGTTCAATATGCTGACGGCGGCGCGCGTGCATTTGGCTTGTAGAATATGCTGGAATGAGAAATGTAT